>BMAO01023881.1:0-42634 GCA_019973975.1 Trichonephila clavata | reverse complement strand
ACCAGCATGTATTACTGGTGATCTCAATATTGTAAAAGACAATAATCTTAGAGATATAATGAATAAAGGTACTGGTTTTAGACTTTTGATATCCAATAATAAATTATCAAAAATCAGTTTATAATGATATTGAGCAATTCATTTACAAAATTGCTATTAAATATAGTATGCCTATAGAGGCATTCACAGAGTTTAAATGTAACATACACAACAGATTAATAAATATAACTTTAGTACAGATAATAACATCTTTTTTAATGATATTAAAATCAGATTAAAAAAATTACAAAATAATTTATTATAGTTTATATTGATAAAGTGCCTGGAAATTTTGCCTTCATTTGTAAATACTATTATAGTTTAATGCTCAACAACATTTTGAATAATACAGCTTTTATAGGTCATCAATTTCTGATAGAGAAATAATTAATCGAATTTGGCTTTTCATAAACATTAAAAATACAAATTAATAATAATTTTAAATTTCCACATGTATTTCTTACTCCTAAATTTCATAAAAATCCAGTAAAGTTTAGAACAGTTACTAATGGTTTTAATACATATATCAGCAAATCAGGCAAAATTCTACATGAAATGTTACAAGATACAATAAATACTAAAACTTCAGCCATTCTTAAATAGTACAGAACTTATTGCACAAATTAAAGATAAAAAATATTTTCAGTATTTAGTTTAGATTTTGAAGATCTTTTAACTCAATTAATATTGATGATATGATAAAAACACTAGTAAAATTACATTAAAGATAATTTGTTTAAAATGTCAAATATGATAGATTTGGTTCTCTACTTAGTTAGTTCTAAAAGAGAATTATGTTTATCATAATGGTAATTATTATCAACAGATTAAGGGTCTACCACAAGGTGCCAGCTAGCAACTGTCTTGCCAATTTATATTTACATTATTTTGAAATAGTTTCACAGACAACTTAGAATTTTATTTTTTTCGTTATATAGATGATATAATCATTTTTGGCAAGCAAGACAATTTATACCTAATATTAATTTTTATCACAATATCTTAATTTAATACAGACAATAGTAACAGTTACGAAGCAATTTTCTTGATATAGAATTATATTAAATGATTATAAATAGTTACTAATATTATGATAAACGAGAAGACTTAATTTCAATATTATAAAGTACCGCATTGGAGAGTAATGTGCATGTATCTATATTCAGAAATATTGTTCTTAATTACACACTACGCAATAACTTCTAGTTTCTAAAATAAAAAAATAAAAAATTATAAACATTTTACTAAATACTGTTTAATTCAAAACTACCCTATTATTTTATTAATAGATATTTAAATAATGAAATTCTAAATAGTAAGGATTAAATTTCCATAGTTTTAAAGGTTTATATTATAGATTTTATTCTTCCTAGATGTTTTAAATACCCCAGTTTCTAGTTTAGATAAATTACTTTTTAGAATATTTATAACTTTTAACATATTAGAGTCTAAGATAATGTAGTATGTTTACATTTCTTATTTTATTATTTCTATTCTTTCATACTTTTGCTAAGTGCTATTTTTCAGCATTGCTTTGTTTTGAATTGTATTTTGGTCCAGAATTTGGCATACTTGTTTATTGTACTCAGATTTAGCGCGGGCTCTGCATTTCAGTATGCAATTTTTGGGTAAGTTACCTTTTCCTTATAATGGATTTAGATTTCTATCCATTATTTCTAATTGGTATTTGCTTGGTATTATTAACAAAAAGGGGAAGTTGGCTGGCCAAAAACATGTTCACCCACTTTATACAGAAGGATTTTTTTAAGAAATTTTATGTATACTAGCTGTCCTAAGTCAGCAATGTTGATATACTGAAGCATCCATTCTTTTATATTTTACTGTGTTATTTCAATCTTTCATATCTCCTTCTAAATTCTGTTGTCTTGTTATCTGGCAATTAATATTCTTTTAAGTATTAATATGTAATTCATCTCTCTCTGTAGAGAAATTTGATATTATATATATATAGATATATATATTGTGCTAAAATCAAGCAATTTACCAATAAGCTAAATATTGTTATTGTGATTCATTACCTTCTTAAAAAGACTATTGAATCTTATTAAGAAAAATTAGCTCTAAAAATCCTCTTGTAGTAATTTCCTCTTAATAAATCCTAAATTTATCATTAACAACTCTAAGAATTATATTTCAGAATTATGACATAAACACCAGAAAATAAATCGAATAGCAATATCATTTTTGCTCACTTTTTTCTTTCTTTCTCAATAAATTAGTGTTCAATTCATTTTACAATTCCTCCAATGGCATTCATTATATAATTGAATCGCATGATTATATCGTTATATGATTAACGATGTAAGCTGAAATGTCAGAAAAATTGCTACACGTGCGTATATCCAAGAGATAGAGAAATGTGACTAATAGATGCAACTCCGAGCGGTCAGTAGCGAAACATATAAAAACAATAGATAGCTAAAGTAGCGGTTAATCAGTTTCTACTGTGACAATGACAATGGTACGACTTTTTGTGACCATGAATGATGATTAGAAGTCGACGCGTGTGCGATGGATTACAATTTTTCCAGTGCGAAAAGAAATTTTGATTTTCACGTACGAACTCATTACAAGAGTGCGGATAGTAAATATCAGAAATGGGAAAAAACAGCACTCTAAAACCCGGAACGCGGAATAAGACTCTGTAAAGGATCTAGATCACTCATGTTCCCGTTTTCACGGAATAAAAATAGTTTCATGAAATAAGATAAAAATATTTCACCGGGAGTAATTATCCGTCCAATCTGTCTCAATTGCTACGGATTTAAATATTGGGGCAGTAACAAATGTTAGTGTGTGAATCGTAGTAAAGTTCCTTTGTATGGCTTTCGCAGTGGTGTAACGGAGAATTTTAGGGCCGCTCTGAAAAGTCAGGTTTTGGGCCAAAGCCGGATAATGCAAAAGGATTGCAAAACATAACATCAGGTTTTGCCCCCCCCCCCCACACACGCACACACGATGAGGGAGTGTACGTTGCGTCTTACTTTGAAGACTTCAAGGTATACCATTGTTAAGATAGTAATACTCTGCGCTTGATCTGACGAATCGCCGTTCATGTGTATTAGGCTGGTTGACGTGTGTGACTATGGTGAAAGCCCGTCAGAGTAACATCCTCAGCATGTCTATATGGAATTATTCAAACCTGTATAACCTATCGTAGGTATGCAATTGTCCTGATTTGAGGCCCGTGAGAAATCTACAGATGATTCTGACAGATAAATGGTTGGTAAACATGTTCTTTCCGATCTCTTACACCTATTAATACAATCCTAGGAACTTGAAAAATTTTAACAGAGCAACGCAATACCTCACTAAATTGCTACCCAGTCGCTCCTGAAACACTTTTCTGATTTCAACGACACTTTTCCGATCATTTAAATCCTCAAGCAGAAAAGATATTTATCATGTTTTTTATGCCTTGTTATGTATTATACAAGATATCTCCGTCGTTTTGCATCCCTTCGATATTGTGGACTGTTCTGCTAGAATCATGACGTGAATTACCTCCAGATACTTTCACTCATTAGTCCATGAGCGTCGAGTTACGACAGCTCTGGGTGCTCGAATTTGGTGGGTGTGCAAATTTTTTTCTGGTACTTCAGAGAATATATGAATATTTTTTTTGTCTGAAACATATATACATAAGATATGAACGGGAAATGTGTTTACCAAAATTTAAGTAAATGATCAATTAAAAAAAAAATTAGCTGAAATGTTCAATAGTTCAATGAGAGAGACTATGATATATTAATGTATGTTATTAATATATGCTAGGTAATTTTTATTGATATTAATCAATAATTAATACATAACCTGTATTGGATTGTATTAAAAAAATACTAACTTGAACATTTTTCACAATATTTGCACACCGTTTCGTTATGTGGATAATCAATGGAAAAAGGAACGCAATTCATTTCTTTCAAGCTACTCATATACTTGCACTCTTCAATCACCATCTATATAAACAAGCGTAATTTAATGAAATATTATATAGAAATATTTGAAGTACAAAAAACATTTTAGTTATTATTAGTAAGTTTTTTTATTTATTTATTTAACAATATAAAAGAAATTATTGAATCCTACATAATATAAGGATTAATCCAACATAACTTTCATATTTTGCATAAAATGGAGAAAATAATAATATTAATTATTAAACGATTTTTATATTTAATACTAGGGAGGGGTAACCGTTGTCCGCCTAACGATGGACAAATCTCCATTGTACAAATTGTACAACTGTTCATCCTCATTGCTGTAATTGTAAAATTGTAATTTGTATGTATTATGTAGTTCTATTTATTTGTTCTTTTTTCGCAAAATTCGTTCTTGGCGCTCCTTTTCAGTTAATTCATCACTGAAATTGCATCGTACAACTCTTCATTGCTAAAGTCCTCAGATTTTTATAAACCTGTAGCTCGTCCTTTAAGTGTAAATAAGTTTTCGTATGAGGCAACGTATTTCTTCTCCCGCAACGATTACAGTTCAGGCAATCGTTGCGATATTTTGAGTGAGAGCTTGCAATAATGAACTAGCGCAACCGTATTGGCGATATTATACAAAGCAAAGTACATGGTTGCTAATTTAGCGTATACGACACATGCGAAATGACGAGTTATCTTGAACGTTGACATTGTTGCAATAGTACAGCATCACACGAAAAAGAGTTTTCACGTCTCTTGCGCTTATGTATAATATGTTAGCTAAACTTAGTATTTTAATGGATTAATAATCAATTAAAAATTTTAACTTCTTTAATTACATGCTAAAATAAATATTCAATGAATATATACAATTAGAATAAATAGTTAATAGAATAGTAATAGTTACAATTTGAGCCTCATTTCGGAATTTTCAATGAACAAAAACCTAATAAATAATATTTAAAAAATTAAGTCAATTCCTACTTAGGTCAACAAAGAAAATTTTTATTTCAGTTAATTAAATTTAATTAAGCAATTAATATTTGAAAACCCTGTATCAACATCAAGTGTCATCCACTACAAGTTTTAAAAAATATATTTGAATCCAAGTAAAAATTCGTTAGAAAAACTTATTGGCGCTATCTGTTGGTGCTAGTTTTAAATTCGTCAGAAATAACGCATAATAAATTTAAAATTAAAAAATAAAATTTAATTTTGATTTAATGTTTGGAAAACTATATCAACATCAAGTGTCATACACTACAAGTCTAAAAATGTACTTGAGCTTCAGTAGATGAATAAAAAAGTATTTATTAACGATTGAAAATTTGAACAAGATATATATATATATATATAAGGAGAGAGTGAACTTATAGTAGGAATTGAATAAGTATATTTTGCTTCAATTAACATAATTAATTTATTGTTAAAATGCAATTATTATACATGACAAAAGAAAAATGTACTATGTATAATTGTAATTTTCCCATTAAGTCTCACTTTTGTACTAGAGGCCACGGTAACCGAGTGGTTATGTTCTCTAGCTCGTGGCTGGCGTTATCGAGATCGGAAATCACTGAAGATCCACTGTTTAGAGGGGACAATGCACATTAGATCTGTATAGGCTCAAAGTCCTCACATTAGTATGGTGAGTAAATTTAGAGAGAGAGAGAGAGATGTTAGATCAGGTGTTGTCCTCGCCACTTGACCAAGGTTCGAAATTATGAGGTCCGTTGCCAAAGCTCTAGTGTAACTTCAAAGTACGGGGGAAGTCAATGTAAAATCAAGTTTGTGCGCTTTTTCCTGTACTCTAATTAATCTTTCAAAGTTGAAATATGATTTTTAAAAGATATTCGTTTGGACACGAAATATATATTTAATGTCAAATTTACTAATGAATTTTGTTAGTGGAATTTTTAATAAATTTAAAATGTATTTATATTGGAATTTTACTATGAACTGAATATGGCCTACAGTCTGAAATTCTGGGTACCAAGTTCCTCCCACGAGTTTTAAAATTAGCCCTGTCGGCTAAGCTAATCAGCAAATTAAGAATCCTTAGCGTCTTCCTCAATTCGTCTAATTTACTCCGTCGTTACAGTAACATTTTTGAATTTTAATCTGTAAATTATGAAAAAGAAATAACTATCAAGCTTCGAAGGTCCAAGGAAAAAGGACTTCAAATTCCAAATACTTACTACTTTTGTATTTATAAAGTAAAGTTTAAACATTGTTTGGCCACAGGGCACACCCAAGGGGTGGGGGGTTCCCGGGTCCAGACCCCCCCCCCAAAGCCCTTGATTTTTTTAGATTGATTTTAATTCTATGTATATAGTATGTAAAATTTTATTAAGTGTTGGTTATAAATAATTATTTTTGTTAATTAATACTAATTATTTATTCAACAGTTAATTTCTTTCTGTTTTTTGTTCCCGAAAATCGACAAAATCAAAAGATTACGTTGGGTGGCGTATTGGAGCATGATACGAGAATGGCGGGCTTCCGACCTTGGACCATCCCTCCTTGAAAAATTCCTGTGTGCACCACTGTTGGACCACAAAAAGTTTTGGGTCTTATAAGCTCTTAACACTGACAAAACACAAGACTTCATAAATAACACTTCAAAACTTATAAAACATTGAATCCCGTTTCCTAAAAATGGGATATTTAATAACATTCAAAATCCAATGTTCATTTCTTCTTAAATGCAATTAATAATACATACACACGCATTTATTAGTGAAAAATATCTTTTGAAGGATAACAGCTTTTGTCGCAAAAAAGGAAAAGCAATTACCCTTTCGTTCAAAGGAGCTATGCCATTCCTTGCAATCCAGTCATTCATGTAGTTAGTGCAGTTAGTTTGATATGGAGGAGGCAATAAATGCCTTTCTTCCTATAAAATTACGAAACATTTAATAAATAATTCAAGAAATTTTTTAAATAATATCTTGTTAAAAAGATTATCATTTTTATTTATAGAAAAATAACGAAATATTTTAATTCAAAAATGTTTCAATGAAGATAATTCGCATTTACATTAGTAAATATAATGTTACGAATTTTGTATAATTAATGCATAATTTCATCTTCAAATAGTGTAAATAATTTATACCTAGATGTTTAATACGTTAATATTACTTTTTGTTGCATTTATTTTATGATTCACAAGCAATGCAGTCCCTAACACTATGATGGCGATACAGCCAAGTGGGCATCATTTTGGCAACCAAATTTGGCAACTTGGCGACCACATGGATGCTTCCGGAAATCACTAGAAAAATCTATAACATCACGATCTATGACGTAAGCTGATTTTTCGAGACCTGGAAAATATCCGAGCAGACTATGAATAGCAGTCGTTCACCGAAACTGAATCAGTACTATTTCGACTGTTGAAAAGGGCGAGAGGTTGCTTGCAGATAATCTTTAACATTACGTACTTATGTTTTTAGACACTGATTGTAATGTCTGAGCAATGTAGAAGGTGTGGAAACCTTCTGAGACTTATTGTGCAAATTTTAAAGATTGTATCATGTATTTTAAAGATTTATTTTCCATAATAAATTTTCATCGCCCTTAAAGAACTGTTTTTCTCTTTGAGACTGAAAGCATAAAATCTATGAACCCTGATCTACGTAACAATAGTATATGAAGTTCCATAGCTGTAAGTGCCAATTATGTAGCATTTTTTAAAAATGTTCTTTCAAAAAGCACAGTCTGCATTGCAAAATGTTTCATTTCAAGCACACTTACTTGTTTCAACTTAATCTTATAATCTTTTCCAGCTAAAAATTCATGTCCAAAGACAAATGGACTTGCCGTCACAAAAGAAGAATGCGTCACTAGTTGCACGGAGGGCATGTTTGAATAACTGTATTTAGGAGGTTGCAAGTTTCTTTTATCGATATCCTTCAGACGGTCAGAGATGTCGACGTAAAATTCCATTTCAATTTCTAAAAATATAAAATCACTAAAAAAATACTGGAATATAATAAGGAATCAGAAACAAAAGAAAATACTTTTTCATATCTAAGCTATATATATGCCCAAATAGCCATTTACAAATCGTGTTGGTATGATAACTTACGCTGAAACTTGTGAAACACTATCAGGAGGATTACATAGATTGGACGTCATTTTTAAGCATATTTCATGTTGCAATTATAAACCTTTCTAAATTCTAAAAGTTTTTGCTCTCAAAAATGCAACAAAAAAAAAACGGCCTTTTTTTTTTATCTTTTTTAAAACCTGTTCTCAATAAAAATGTTTTTTTAAAACTTTTTTTGAATTTTTTCCATTTTTTTTTCATTTATGTTCATTATTACTTTTATGCAATTCATAGCGATTCGAAAGTATACTTTTTAATTCATGAATATCTAAGGTAATTATAATGCATTATCTTTACTAATTATAATCACCTGCATTTTAAAGTATATAACGATCCCTTAAAAGGAGTACTTTCTTCTCAAAAACGTTAATAAAAATTTTCCAGATTGTTTTTAAGTAATATTATATTAAGTGATATCAACACAAATACTCTCTATTGATTTATTTTTATATCTTTATTGCATTCTTGTATGCAATATAATCTTCAATACACATTTACAATTTAGAATACCTTTTAAGTATGTGACGGATCTATACGGTTCCTTCAACTAACCTCATGAGAATTCCTTTTGGGCCATCGTTTTTTCAACCAACTTTCTCCGAAGACAGGAAGCGTGATTATGCAAAAATTAAGTTTAATATATATATTCTGTATTCGCGATTTTGGGAGTTAGTGAAGTGAGAATAGATTCGATGAGAAGCGAAGTAAATCGGCAGTGAAACGTATACGTAAACAGTGTACGAAGCGATAAGTTGGAATATTAAGGAAGTGATTAGTTCAATTATTGGAGAAGTGTTTAAGTCCACGCAAAAAGATTAGAAGATTGCAAGAGTTCAGGTATTGTGATTTTTAATCAAGTTAGAGAGTTAAATTATTAGAGAGGTCATTAAAATAATAATCTCTGCATTAAGTTATCTTAAGGTTAGATCTGCAGGATTGGTTATATTCTCCCCACGTCATCTCGTCTCACCCTCGTGCTCTGACTGATCAAAGTTATCTTGTTTAGAGTGTTGTGTCTGGGTTGAAATCGTGATAAATAAAATAATTGAAGTTCATCATGTCGTCCGATCATTTAGTTCCTCTTACACCTCTAGCCGGGTTACAGGAAAGAAGGGATGTAAATTCTTTATAAGTATAAATTCTTTATTTTTCTTTAAAAACACATACTCACTCTCTGATTTCCTAATTTTCAGTATTTCCTTATTAGGTTGCGACCAAAGACTGTTGATAGTGAAGCAAAAGTTGAATATGTTTGTACTACTGAAATAGGATCCCACGACATAGTCATCGGTGCTGAAAACCATTAAAAAAATCTTTTCTGATTAAATTCCAATTTATGAAAAAAACTGCATTCAGTACATTAATTTCAGATAAAAAAATATTTAAATTAGATTAGTTGCTATATTTATGAAAACATCAAGCATCGAATACATTTATTTTGAAACAAAAAATAAAAACACATAAAAAAGAATAGTATATTTATACACATTACTTATATATATGAAATTATTAAAGCTAAATATTTTTGTAGTAGGGTTAAAGTAGTTTATCTTTTATAATTATTTATATCATATTTTGAAGTGGCTTTTATGTGATAACTGAGTAGCGTACACAGACCTCTTTATGAAGTGTGTAATATCTGGCACAATTGATGGAAATAATTCAAGAAATTTGATATTATTTTTCCTTCTTTAATTAGCCATAAAATAACACAATGTATTGTTTACACTATCTACAAACATCTTTAAATCGTCCTCCAAGGCCTCGTCCGTGTTTTAAAAGGTGTAAAAGCATTTAGTTTTAACATTAGTTTAGTATCCCGAGTTATCTCGTGCAAATGGGGGGGGGAATAAATATTAATCTTTGTATGATAGTTTTTGAAACAAGGGACAACACAAACTGATACCTTACATTCTGTACACTGGTATCCCTCTCTCTCTCTCTGGTCTCTTTTCTAACTGGCTTACCTCTTTACGGGAGCACAGAGTCTCGTTGGACTATATTTTTTCTGTATCAGGAATAACATCTGAAAAATACCCAGAGGTTAACCTGAGTGGTGAAGGACCAACGCTGGGTCTTCCTGATGTGCGTCAAAAAACTCATCACGCTGATTTTCTAAAATTATTTTTTCAATCAGTTCCATTCTAAATTGTTTAGGTGATCATGAACCTCCTGATTTGCAATACAAAATGTAGGCTACATACAAAAGAACCAATTCCACTATTTTCAATGTCCACCACAATCACTCTCTGAAAAAATCAACGCTTTCGCTATCTTGAATCATCACCATTATTTTACTTTTTTTCAATGGAACTATCCTTCTTTAGGCATTACTAATCCACAAGCCGACGTGAACTCTACAATACGGGCAATATGTGACCTGTCCCGCCAAAAAAAGCACGAAACCAACAAAACTTAGCAAACTGCCAGTCAAAGATGAATATTTCCTTTCATTTCCTCCAGGCCGAGTAAAACCGTTATAAAACAAATCATACTGACAAATTCTGCTTCACCCGAGTTTTCTCGGGATAGTAATTAACTGTATTTTATACGCACCAGAGATAACTCGGGGTAATAAGGCAAGTGGTGAAATGGGATCATATTGCTTTTTTTTCTCGAATTGTCCACCATCCAACCCTTGTGTGCCTGAGCGAATTTGAGACATTTTACCTTTTTTGCTACAGACAGTAACAATGTCCTGTTTGGCTTTCTAGCTCCATACCTCATATTATACATAATATGGCGAATACTGCGCTTAGAGATATTTTGAGAAGATTATTAAGGTATCCGACTACTCTAAAATTGTGAATTTTGCCAAAAATTGACAATTTTTTTTATAATTTTATTTTACAAGCCATCTTATTAGCTTTATAAAAATACCAAGTTCTTATTATTTTCCATTCACTAGAACAAAAACTACAAATGTTTTAGTCAAAGCAGATGTCATTACTTTAAGCAAGATGTCATACTTTAAAACGCGTTTTACTCGAAATGTGTGTTTTTTTAAATGCTCAAATAAGCACAGCGATTGCTCAAAAATTTTGAAAATAATTAACTGAAATTTTTTGTGCATGTTTTGTATAAAAGTTGAAGTGTTTTAACCTTCAGATTTATCAATAATTGTTTTATTACAAAATTTACAATTCCTTATGTTAATATAATCACTGTTATTTTAAGCAATTTCATATAATTACTAAGATAAAATGCTCTAGTTTTTGTAAAAAATAAAATATTTTCTATCCTGAAGGTCATTTCAAAAATTAATAACATAGCAATACATCAGAATTGAAAAACTGAAAATCTGTTCATAAACTTTTTGGACCGCGTTTATGTTATTTTTTTTTCAATTTTTATCCATTTTTCTCCCATTTTAGTAATAATAATTTCTTTTTCTATTCTTAATTTTAGCATATTTTTCTTAAAATGTACTAAATAAATCTAAAAACAACAAAAAAATCCCCATATCTCCATTTTTTTAAGAAAAGTTGTCGCAAGTAGTCGGATACCTTAAGATTCGAAATTTGCTGTGTTGTTGCCAATATCTTTCGTAATTCTGGAAGATAATTCACTCGATTATTTCCCACTCTATTCGACCACAATTTGCCTGTTCAAACCTTGACATTCCAATCTTGATACACTTTTACTACAGCTGCTCGTGAACATTTCACAAATACGGTGGTTTTGCTAATACTTGCGTCCCGCATCCGAGATTTTACTATCAGTCCACGTTCAAAGACCGTCAAAACCCTTTTTTTTAATTCTGTCCATTCACAAGCAACACCTTTATTACTGTCTAAGGAATTTAGGTTTCTTTTATGCTAACCTATCCCTCTAACAATACAATGCTAATATTAGTTCATTTCCATAAAACTATCTGGTGATCATAGTAAAGATACATCTCATCATATAAAAAGAGAGAGCGCGCTATTATTATAATCTGAATTTAAATGCGATTAGACTTTAGTAGTTTATCTAATAAGAAAATTTTAAATCTTAAATTTCAAAATTGCTTAGGTTTGTAAAAATTACAGATTATTTCAGCTTTCAATTCTATGAATCATAAAAATTTTGATTCTACTCTTTCTTAGAACAAGTGGATGAAAAACTTATTTGAGTCCACTGTTGGTTGGTTTTAATTTGGAGTTAATATTTGACAATAGTTTTCACTTCTGGGGAGTATTCATTTCTTTATATACCGGGTGTCCATAATTAAACTTGAAATTTGCGAGCATTCTGTAGCAAAACCTATACAGCGGAATTGCATGGAAATTGGGTAATGGCAGAATGAAATGATGAAATTTTATCAAGGAAAAGAAAATAATGAGTTTCAAACACCACCCGTAGGTGGCGCATCATAGCTTTATTGAGAACATAAAAATAATTTACAAAAGTTCACAAAACATGCTCTATATGCTGTCCACCATTGTCTACTACTATTTGGAAGCATAAAATCACATGTTCGACTATTAAAAGAAGCAGTAACAGGGGAATGTTCCACACATGGCGTTTTATGATTTCTTTAAGGCCCGGTTGAGAAGAAATGCGATCACAGTAGACCAAGTCGTTGAGGTATCCCCACAGCCAAAAGTCGCTAGGGCTTAAGTCAGGGGATCTAGGCGACCAAGCTGTAGGAAGATGCTGGCTGATGGTTCTTTCGTCGCCAAAATGGCGGCAGAGCATTTGTTTCACACAACGGACGATGTGTAAAGTGGCACCCTCCTGCATAAACATTGTGATTGTATCACATCATCTTGCCTGAAGAGTTGCAAAAACGATTGCATTAATTATGAAGCGTAATTATGACCGGTAATGGTGCGTGTCATAAGCCCTGCGGCACTGTTTTTTTTTCGGTAAAAAACATACTCACATGAAGGTGAGTAAAGGTTGCAGTAAAGCCTCACCAAACTATTACATGTGCAGAATGTAATAGAATTTATAGGGACGATGTAGATTTGCACCAGCTCAAATACGGTAACTGTGTGAGTTAAACGCAACTTCCAGATAAAAGGGAGTCTCGTCGATTCACAAAATGTTTCATGGACATTCATCCTGGAGCTCAATTCACGCAAGAAACCGCAACGCAAAAGTTTGTCTATTATCCAGATCATACGGTAAGAACTGCTGCACTAACGACAGTTTATAGGGATAGTAGCGTAAGACATTTCGAAGAATCTTATGAACCGCGTTGAACGAGATTGATCAATAGATGCTGCAATACGCCGAACACTAGTGATGCCGATGGTTTGCAATCTGTCTTCCTCCGCTTGCGGGCTACATCATCCACTACCTGTGCTGCAACACACTTTCGTCCCCTTCCTGGCTGAATCCCCAATGTCCTCGTTGCTTCGAATTTCCTAATTATGTTTGTTAGTCCTTGACTACAGAGTGGACCTTTTCGTAACTACTTCAAAGACCGAAATCTGCTTCGATTGCAGAGTCTCTGTTTTGGTAAAACATTTTCACGAGTAAAGCATGTTCCTGAAGAGTCAACGTCATCTTCCTTGACTTGAAGCATGACAGAGGTTCATCTCTGGCATCTTTACATCCCGCGGGTTCCTGCACGCGTACAGGATTAAAATGGTTGCATTTGCATATGCCAATAGTTTACATTGCACAACACCATCTAGTGGTGGTTTTTGAAACTCATTTTTTTCCTTGATAAAAATCCCATCATTTCATTCTGCCATTTCCCAATTTCCATGCAATTCTACAGCATAGTTTTTGTTACAGAATGCTCACAAATTTTAAATTTAATTATGGACATCCGGTATATTCAGTAAGTATGCATGCGGGCTTGGTGAATTAATTTTTATAATTGGTTTAGGGTTTATAGTTTGTTCTTGGCTTCTATTCTCGTGTACTTGAATATACGTATATTGTTACAAATTTCGTGTATATATAATGAATGTTTAAAATATAGTGTAAGCAATTTATATCTGGATGCACGCGTTATACGTTAATATACATATAACTGTATATTAATGTTTGTATTATTGTATATTAATATTTGTATTACTGTTATATTTATTTTACGTTAAAATTGTAATATTCGTAAGCAACGCCGTTCCTTTCATTATAATAGCTATTCAAAGGAAACTTGGCGAAATGTTGTCGATAGAACCAAGTTGGCATCAATTTTGGCGAGTTAGAGGCCATATGGATTCTTCCGGAAATGAATGGAGAAATCTACTGATATCACAATCTATGACGTGAGCGGATTATTCTAGAAAAATCAATGCCGACTGTAAGTACTTACAATATGACAATAAATACTTATATCATGCAGACTAAAATTTGCTTACGAATACATTACGTATTCGTATTTCTAAACACTGATAGTTGTGCCTGAGTGCTGTAGAAGTGTTAAGACCTTCAAGGATTTATTTAGCAAATTTTACTGTTGTATCCTGCATTTCTAAGGATTGTTTTTATACAGTAAATTTTTATCGCTTCTGAAGACTGATTGCACAGAATCCTCGAACTCCATTCTACTTAAAAGTATTATGCATAAATCCTTCTCCAAGAAAGGAAACAGGAGCTATAAAGCTTGCTTAGTTTCCCTTAAGTGTCCTCAGAGAACATAAAAACATGTTTTAGAGAACATAAAATGTTTTGTATTTTGATCCTGACTTTACTTTTTAAGTTACTTAATTTTTTATATGAAAGTGCAGGTTGAGTTTTGTTTTATATCTCTTTGTAAAGATATACATATTGGAATGAAATGCGTTATGAAATACTAAGTAAAATATCTTACTTGCAGCTGCGATACGATTTTCCAGAAGTAATTTTACATTTGAAGAATTCAGATAAAGGTTTTCTTAACATATTCATAACCGATGCATCAAAATTTTGAGAAGTCGCAAATGTATTGTAAATGACTGCCTGTAACAACCAATATACAATTATTAAGAAAAAATATCTAAAAACATGGAAAACATTACACAAAAATTTCGATTACAAAAAAATATTAAATGAGAAGAATGAAAATCCGAACTTAAACACCAATCCAACGACTATAATATAAAAATTCCAACATATAAAAAATGAATACTTGGTTATAAAAAGCGTAAGAGTAATGAGGAATATGAGAGCGTATTTTATATTATCTTGTTTATAGTTAAAATATTGTTCGTAATTTTTAACTGGTAAAGACTAGAAAAATTACTTCCAAAAATAAAATTTTCTGTAAAAATTTCTTCAAACAAATAAAATTTTATGCTTATGATCAATTTTCTGTGTAAAGATGTAAAACAATTGCTTAAGTCGGTTGAATGTTTAGTAATCCTTTAGTTTTAGTGAAAAAAATGGATTCTCGGATGTTACCTAACTGGATAAACCAGAGGTCGGCAACCTTTTAGCTGTGGCGTGTCAAACCAATCTACCAATATAACTCAGTGTGCCACACAATAAATTTTTGAAACAACTCGATTCCCGTCGTAATGCATGCAGAATTGGAGAATAGAGGTCAATTACAGTTTTATTATATATTAATTTTGCATTTTAAAAATATTTCTTAACATAAAAATAAACAGCATGAAATATAATTATTTCTTCAACAGAAATAAAAAGTTAAAATTGTATACATATTATATATATTTATTAATATAAGAAATAAAAACCATAAAATATATATAAGCATTTCTCTCCATTAAAGTTAAATAAGATAAATAAAAATTTTAATACTAACATCGCTCTACTTTCATATCACAAAATCCGGGGTATAATTAATGACTTTCAATTTGATACGATTCTGAGTATTCAGTTGTTAAATAATTTCTTATCATACTCGAAATATTTTTCATAGGTAAGACTTTTTTTACTTAGATATGTAGAAGCGCAGCGGATATGCAAAAGAACGGAAAGCAGAGTACATGCAATTTTCACTCTTCAAACATTAAGGTATCCGAACACGTTCGGAGTACTTTTTTTACAAAATAGCATACTAAAACATTATAAATGCTCTTTTAGGACTCAATACCAATAAATATTACTATTTAACTATCAAAATTTAGGATAAGTTACTTTGAATTTTACAAAAATCACAATTATAATTGAAATCTTAGCAATATTTTTGAAAAACTTCAAAGCAGTTAGAGAAAAAAGTAATAAACATATATTAGTAAAAGTATTACTAAAACAAATTAGATGCATTTATCTAGAAAACGCACTAAAATTTTAATTTTTTATTAAAATTTGAAAATTTTAGAGCTGATTGAGTAAACATTATAAGAAGTGTTACTTTTTATGAGACCATTGTTTAAATAGAAAGCCATAACTCAAAAAGTATTCATACAATAAGAAATATTTTAGTACATTCTTTAGAAAATAACACAAATATCAGGTTTAAAAAGTTTTATAGAAATACATTCGTATTATTTTGAGTTATCAGACTCGCCATGATAGATTTTGAGCAATTTAAATGCCCACATCTGGTAGATCAAAAACCCACTTCCGGTTTTTCTAACTTTAAAAAATTGATTGTAACTTGGCCTCTAGGTAGCGTAGAAACAAAACAAAGTATGTTTCGTAAAGTCGAAAGATAGCTCTATTCAATAAAATAAAAAAAAAAATAAAAAATATCTGTCTTGACTGAATTTGGTCATTTTCAACGTGTTCGGATACCTTAAGATTTATTATTTCAGATCTTTTCGCAATTTCGTAAGTATCCATAATTCTGAAGATGTTTGTCAAGTAAGATCCATTACAAATTTATCAACACATATCCAATCAAAAAGTGGCAAATTTGTAGAGTAGTGCCGCGTGCCAATGAGAATTGCGTCGCGTGTCATAGGTTGCCGACCCCTGGGATAAACTATGTAACTGAATATTTATACCGAAAATTTTCAAACACAATGCAAATAACATTTTAAATGAATACTGAATTGTATGTACTTTTTATCTGTTGTAGATCTTTTTCTACAACAGGTAGACAAAACATTCAGCTAATCCTACAGTATTTTGATCCTATTTAACAAAAAATTTAGTACATAGGTTCCCAACCTTTTGTGAACTGGTAAATATTTCGATACCGCCCCCTTTTCTAGTGAATATTTCGATACAGCCCCTTTTCTAATGAATATTTCGATACCGCCCCCTTTTCTAGTGAATATTTCGATACCGCCCCCTCCCACTCTAGAGAAATAAGAGTATACATAATACATGGTGAAAACAAAAGTTTTAAAAAATATCCTATTATTAAAAAAATATGTTTTTTACTTTCATTTTTTTCTAAAGCTCCAATTTTTTTACTTTCGAATCTGAAATATCTATTGCCACAAATATATTTGAATGTGTAATATTATATATTTTATCATAGATAGGATATTGTTGAAATAGAAATGCTACTGAATTTCTACCTCATTTAAAAGAGTGCAATAAAAGTTTTAGCTTGCCTGTTATAAAGACAGGCAGGGGTTTTGAGGATACTTAAAAAAACATCAATTGACAGTTTCAGCCTTTAAAGAATCACGTTAACTCCTGGTTAACATATTTAATTTTGTTTCTTGGATAATATACGTAATGAAATGCAGTGGACAAAACATGTTTCTACTGTTCACAGACAAAGACAACACGTGCACTACAGAAATTAAAATGCACTATATCATTCAATTTAATGTAGCTCTGAATGTAATGTCATCTATTCTTCCTCTACTTCCCGAACTACCGAAATATGTGAATTTTCATACATGTGATATAGAAATGATTTAAATACATACAATCAACATAAGTAAACAGTATTAAAGTTTACTTTTGTTAGTACATAATCAGCCTGATTTTTTAGTCTTTTTTGGTTAATCAGCTCAAGCCCCTCCGTACCATCTCAACGCCCCCTAATTTTCTCTGGGTCTCTTACTGCCCCCCTCAGAGCCCCAAACGCCCACAAGGGGGCGTTATCGCCCACGTTGAGAACCTATGATGTAGTACATTGTAAGCTAACTGAAATTTTATTTTTCTCATTATCCGCATATTATTCCTCCTGTTCCGCGTGTATTTACTTGGGGAGATTGAATACATTATATTTTCCCATATAGTAACATAAAATGGTAAAATATCAAATCAAATTTATCACTTAAATGTACGTTTTTTATAATATAAAAGGAAACATGTATTAAAAGCAATACAAATTTTACTTTAGTTCAGCTCACTTTAAGAGTATTCTAAAACCTGCCTAAAAATGTTTTTCTTGTAGTTCTTACACGCAAAAACAATCCAGACAATGACCACTATTCTAAAGGTCTTCTTTAAAAAAAAACTGTTGGAAGATAATTTATAATTTTTAAATGTGTACAGTGAAATATTACAATGGATGACACAAAGCTTGCAATCGAAAAATCCTTTTTATAATTTGAGAATATACAGTTGCAGCAGTTTTTCTCGTAATTCTTAGAACTCATATGCTGTTTTTTTTCTAAATTATTTATCAATATTTGAACTTACAAACATATAGAATTTTCCATGAATACTTTCTTGGCATTGAAATTGAGATGGAGAAACTGGGGAACAAGAGTAAAATTGTATTTCCTTTTTTCTAACAGATTATTAACGCATAGAAAACCTTATACATGAAACTTTTTTTATTTGCGTTAAATATATGTATATATATATATAGCTGGAATACCCATTCTTCGCACGGCTGAATTGAAAAATTAAAAAATACAGATTGAAGGATAAAGAAATAAAGAAGTTTTTAATGAGTTGATTTTACGTGAATTGCAAAAACAAAAAAAAAAGCTTCTTGCATATCTCAGCTAAGCAAAAAAAACCATATTTGTTAAATTTTTATAGCCTGTAGATCTAATAGCATATAAAAAGAATTTTTTTTTATTTATAACGTCCCGTAACTCTCTTGTGGGTTGATTTTTGAAAACACCTTCCTATGCTGATCTCTGCTCAGCAAAAGTAACACATTGTTACAAATTTTGTGTAATGAATGCTTAAAATAGCGTAAATAATTTACATCTGGATTTGTAATACGTTAATATTACTTTCTGTTGCGTTTATTTTATGTTGAAATTGTAATATTCGCAAGCAACACCGTTCTTTACATTATAATGGCGATTCAATGGAAACATAGCAAAATGTTGACGATAGAGACAAGTTAGTATCATTTTTGAAGACCATGTTGGCAACTTGTCGATTGATAGAATGATGTAGAAGTTGATATGCTGTAGCGCCGATAGAAGAGTAGAAACAAAGATTTTATACCAATTCTTTATGTATGATTTTGACACTTAGTAATCGATGCTGTCATGATTAGAGTGACTTCGATGCCCTCTTTTTCGTCTAAAATCTAAGCAATTTATTTTTTTTAAAATTTCATACATAAACTGTTATTATAAAACAGTTATTATTTTATCCATATGTGTGTATTTTATTCTAAATACTTACTTCAAAATCATCGGGAACATTTCCTTTTTCAATACAGACCACAGGGAACAAACTACAATAGTTAGCTGCTGTTAAAATCGTTGAATTCAGACAAAAGTTTCCTAAAGAACAAATTGCTTCAGGCCTTATGCTGAAAAGAACCAAATATGAAATAAGATTATATTCCACTGAAATTGCATTCTATCATTGAAAAAAAAATTTGCATTATCAGTAATAAAATACAAATAGTAATAAAATAAATTTCTTTCCATAAAACCTTACGAAAAAATTACTTTAAGAATTATCATTTCATTTATTTGAAATTTGCTTGGAGAATTTTAATTTTTAATTAAGACGATTTATTAAAGAGACGATTTTAAAACAAGGAACACAAAATATAGTTGACTGACACTTTCTATTTATAGTAATAAAAATTAATATAATGTACATTTCTTTTATGAAGTTAAATTATTTTTGACACCTTTTCATTAATAATTAGTATAATTTTAATAAAGCACCCCAAAAACTGTAATAATTTTAATTAAAAACCTTTTTTAACAAAATAAGGTTAATTGAATTGACATTAGTTTATACATTCTAAAATTTAAATATTAAAGCAAAATCATTTAAATTAAAGCCCACAGTTAACAAATGTAACAATTAAAAGTTAATTATGAATTTTCTGCGTTATAGAGGAGCAAAATACATTTCCAAGACAGAGAGATTGTAATTAAATCTCAAATGCTAACCAAAAATTTAATGATTTATAAAATAATTTATGCAAACTTATATTTTTTTTAAATATAATTTCACAAACTTTAAATATACAGAAAATATTTACCCATTGCTACTACAGAAAGTTATTCCAGGAACTTGAATTTCGGAAGGTACAGACACTTGGATGTCCACTACTGTTGGGTAAGTCCAATAAAGAAATAAAAATTCCATAGTTTGATACAAGAATCCGGTTAGACATACTGCAATTATCGAAAATTGTAGTATTCTCTTCGCTGTATTTAACCGCTTACCCATTGTGTTTTTTAAAGGTTCTGTAAAAAGAATTACAAAAACCATCAAAAATTTTAATCATATATTTCTCTTTCAGAATACAGATTTTACGAATTGCTTCTATATTCTCACACACAGAGAGAAAATATATTTTTAAGACTATAACAATAATTTTATAAAGCATACCTGTGTGATGGATCAGATTTGAATTTAAAAACAATAATATATTCACAAAAACAAAATTCTTAACAATTTATTACTTAATATTTAATTACTTTAAGTAATTTTTTATTTGTGCTTTTCTTCAAATAAGAATGTGTAAAATTGAGTTCATTGTGTTGTACATCACATTGTTTGTAATACATCTGAATTTCTTTTTTTTTATACAATTTAAAACATGATTTATTTTTTAAAAATTTATGAAAAAAGAGGATTGCTATGTTATTAATTGATTAATTTTAAAGCTAGATTAACCCTTTCACGACGAGTTTTTTTTATACAACAGAACAAATTTTGGTAGTTTAAACTATGAGTAGGACACACTAGAATGCTAAAACTAAGATGTTATATTTTGAGGAAAATTTTAAACACAGATTTAGGACCGGAACATGCGTGTCCCATCAGTCCTGACCACTGGGACATATGTGTCCCAGTAGTCTTCAATGAGTAATTTTGTAAAGAAAACAAATGATTTTCTAGTCATAAAAATTTAATTATGAAGGGTACGGTTTGAAACACACACACAATCAATGCACAATGGGACATTACACATTGTGCACATTATTTTAGTCCACAATTCCTTCTTTTGTTGTGCACATTCATGGCACCACTGTCATGTTTTTTGTTGTTACTGGCAAATGGATACTAACATTGAGAAAACTTCATGATGTTTTGGATGGCCGTCCAGTTCCTCTACAGCGTTGTTACTGTGCGTTGATCTTTCCGGACGCCAATCAACGCTTCTGCAAGAGGTACAATGAAATCAAGAAGTGAGGTTTTTCAATATTTGAGTTCGCAGTACGCAATCCATGAGTTGACCACTAAGCTCATCAATAAGCAAAAAAAAAAAAACTTTTTCCACCACTTGCAAGGTTTTCGATCTAATTTATAGATATTTGCCATTTGGTCTGCAAGGTCTACACCTCCCATGATTTTGGGAGGTCTATCGGGATCTTTGGGTGAAAATCGGGATCGTCTATTTCATCATCCAAATCGATATCTTTATCATCTGACTCTTCCAAAAAAATTTCATTTCTTCATTAGTAAGTCTCGGCATCAAGTCATTTAGATTGAATTAATTTGTGCCTAAATTGAAAATAATGAGCAACTGTTTCAAAAGTAACCGAAAAATATAATATCAAGAGAAATGATCACATAGGACTGTTGGGACAGTGTGTTCCCACTATCCAAGATGAGAAGGACACATATGTCCCAATAATAAAAACGGAAGTAAAACTCTGCCACTTACCAGAGTTGTTTATTAGAGGTAATCTGCTTCGTGAGTAACTTATCTGGCCTTGGATTTAAGGATCAATCAAAATTTAATCAAAAAAGGTGGTATTTTCCAAAACTAAACTATTTACGTTCGTACAGTATGGAATGATCTGTTACAACACTTCAAAAACGCGGGAATTGCATTATGTAAGGTAATGACATTTATATTCGGTGAATGAAAATACCTTCAAAAATATTGGCAGGACTGGTGGGAAAGTCTCCAAATAGACAGAGAAGCCTTTTTGTCCCAAAAGAATTTTTTTGAAATTTGCTTGGGTTGTATGTGTCCCGTTAAGCGCGAAAGGGTTAAGGCTATTGGAGATAGACCCCTCAATATTTTGAATCACGTTCAAGTAGTGAGCTCTCCCACCACGCTCTCCAACTTTTCTACCATGCTTACAAAGGAGTTTTGAACCTCAATAAGTTTAACCCTCATCCAACTACGAGCTTACGACTATAAAAACTCTGGTCGCATTATATATGGTATTCAAATAAATATTACATTGTTTATTATACTGTAACTTTATTTCCCTTATGTTTTCTCTTATCCGTAACAATTTCTACCATATTTTATTAAAGTATATGTCTCATAATAATCTGGAAACAATTATATAGTGAGCTTATATGTTTCTACTAACACTGTTTCTTCTCTCACAAAAGTCCCCAACTTACAACAACTGTGAATTAGCGTAAAGCGCTTGCTAGCTATTTTTCGGATACTATGATACGAATCTCAGAGATAACTTTATTTTAAAAAATCTCCAACCAAAGCTGAAATTTTCACGACTTATTTTAAATAGTTTAATTTCTTTTCATTTCAATTCCTACTATTAGCTCACTCTCTCCCTATGTATAAATTTGTTCGTTATATCTTGTTCAAATTTTCAACTGTCAATAAAATACTTTTTATTCATCCAGTCAAGTTCAGATAAATATTTTTACTTACAGTGAATGATACTTGATGTTAATGCAGCTTTTTCAAATATTAATTAATTAATTAATTAATTTAATTTAATTCAGTATAAAATACTCGTATAATTGGAATCCTAGGCATCACACTTGTCAGCCTTATAGATAATATACTTTTTTTTTATTTTCTTCCAATTAAATTTCCTAACACAATACTTTTTTTTATTTACTTTATGTTTATTTTTGGCTCCTCAAACTCGGTTATATTGGAAAATATTTACTCACAATATAGAAGATAAAATACCTATGTATGGGATTTGATCTCAATTAATAACTGTTGTAGTTCTACAATATATTCGTACGAAATTTTTCAAATCAAATTAAAAACTAGAACAGTTATTTTTATTTAAGGTATCCGACTACTTGCGACAACTTTAAAAAAAAAAGAGACAGATGGAGATTTTTTGTGGTTTTTAGATTTGTTTAGTACATTTTAAGAAAAATATGCTAAAATTAAGAAGAGAAAAAGAAATTATTATTACTAAAATGGGGGAGGGATGGTAAAAACTTACAAAAAATAGCATAAACGCGGCCCATTCTGTACCGTAAGTTTATGAACAAATTTTCAATTTTTCTATTCTAATGTGTTGCTGTATTATTCATTTTTGAAATGACCTTCAGGATAAGAGTTATTTTAATTTTTACAAAAACTAGAGCGCTCTATCTTAGTTATTATATGAAATTGCTTAAAAAAACAGTGATTATATTAACATAAGGAGCTATAAATTTTGTAATAAAACAGTGTTTGATAAGTCTGAAGTGAAAAACACTTCTACCATTATAAAGAATATGCACAAAAAATTTCAGTTAGTTAATTTCAAAACTTTTTGAACATCGCTATCCCCGTTTGAGCATTTAAAAAAAAACATTTCGAGTAAAACGCGTTTTAAAGTATGACATCTTGCATAAAGTGATGGCATCTGCTTTTACTAAAACACTTGTAGTTTTTGTTCTAGTAAACGGTAAATAATAAACTTGGTATTTTTATAAAGCTAATAAGATGGCCTATAAAATAAAATCATAAAAAAATTGTCAATTTTTGGCAAAATTTACAATTTTAGAATAGTCGGATACCTTAAGTGAATGATAGCACCTACCCCTAGCTTTGTACTAAAAAATCAAATCACAGAAGTTTGGAAGTAATAATAATAACTTAAAACTACGCACAACTTTGAATAATACGGGAACTAGATATTATTCTTAATCTTCATACACAAAAGTAAATCCATGTAAAGATGCAATGGTGATTTGGCGCTATTCCTCTAAAATAATTCATTACATCAGTCTTAGCTTGCAACTGCGCATAATAACACCGATATAAAATGCAGTTTAATGCAGATATTTCATGAACTATTTTGGAAAAAATAACCTGAAAACTTTACGGAGAGAGAGGCGTTGAAGTGAAAATACCGAAAAAGATCTTAAATAAAAATAAGAGCAAAGGTTTCCACTTAATGTTTAATAAAGCATTGGAACGTATTCGCGAGATATACGCCTAAAAATGTATCATCTTATTAAATTTATTTCAATATCTCAATAGTGCACTAGCTACATTTTGCACATAAAATTAGCATCATATATACAATTATAATATTAATTATGAGAAATAGAGTATAAAAGTTTGCTAAACATATAACGATATTTTATTTTAAGTCAAGCAAGACAAAGAAATATCACATTAGACAGATATGAACAGAATAAATGTCTGAATTTTTTTAAATTTAATAAAAGAATTTATATAAAAATTTTCGAATTCAATTAATAATTGCTTAAATTACTTCATTTGAGAAAGAAACAGTAGAATTGCTAAGGATAAATAATGTACAGAAATAATGTATCGAATTAAGGCGATTTGACACGTCTATTTAATTCAAAATTTAAAAAGGAAAGATGCAAATCTAGTTTATTATTGTTGGCTATATATTAGATAATATTCCTCATTCTATATTGGTAGATTTGGTCACAATTGACAAATTAATATTAAGAAAAGCACTATTATTTAATTATTCTTTAGAATTTTGAAAGAAAGAATTCTTATATTCATCAAAAAGCTAAGTTAAACCTCAGTAAAAAATGAAATATTTTTATTCAGAAAAGCAAATTTAAATAATTTAATTAAAAATAACAACGCTTAACAATAACAGTTATCAAAATTAAATTTTATCATAAAAAACGATATATATCTTACCTTCGCGAAATTGTGTTAAAAGTTTGAACCTATTTATAAAATGTAAAATGACATATTAAGAAATATACCATGAAATAATTTATTCATATTTCCTTTATGAGTATGATTTATTTTTTTGTTAATCTTCAAATGAAGACTGTGATACATAAAGTCATTTCAATAAAAGAAACATGACATAAACATAATTCATACAGATGGCGATGTCGCTGAACATGTTTTGATTTTCATTCGGAGTGAAATCAATTATAAAATAACAAGTACTACTTCGCTGAACAGCACTTAAATATTCATTTCAAGCAATACAAAATTCCTTTTTTTGCGGTGATTATGCAAATCTGTTTCATTGCTGCTTAGTTACTATGCATAAACATTCTTATTTTTGTTCAAGTAGAGTGAAAGAGAGTTACAAGTTGTGAAGAGAGTTACAAACATTCAGATTCGAAAAATAAAATCTGCAATCATACTGATAGCATTATCATCCATGTGGAAGATTATATTTTTGCAGTTCTTATATTAACGAACGAAAAACGCATATAAATAGCAAAATATTAAAAAATTAAGCTAGGAGCTCCTTTTTTTTGAACCATGACTTTTTTTTTATGAAAAAACATTGTTAAAATGGTGTAAGGATTTTTTTTAATGTAAGAATAATTTTGAGGTAAATTTTTCAAAAAATTTATCTATAATTCATCATTTGAAATGATAGATATTTAATATAATATAAGAAACATAAGTTTCCATAATTTTACAAATACACATGGGTATAATAATTTCTCAGTGTTAGTTATATATTTCATCTTACCATCTAAACTTATGTGTATTTTGAATTCTCCGGATAATGATTAATAATTTTTAGAAAGGGCGTACACATGGGTGGGGTTTCGGGACTCGAGCCCCTCCCATAGACAAATAGATTTTTAAATTTTATCATGAAAATTATGTCTCAATGCTTTCATCCATTTTTTTAAAAAATATAAAACCTCCCGTGAAGATGGTCAGTGTACGCTATACTGCACTTCAAAAAAAATCTTTATAATTGCATGGAATTTTTTCTATTACATATGCGACATGCAATACCAATTATTATTTAAAAAATGATTTAAATTATAATGTTTTAAGTTAAGTGTTTAAATTTAATTTGAATTTAATCAAAATTTATTAGAATTTTTTTTTCTGTTTGTTATTTAAAATTTATTGCAACTCTAGTTATATACTTTGATCATTTGGAATGGATATTTCATTGAAAGATAATGAATATAAATCCATTAAAATCTAGCTTTACCTTTGCGTAATGAATCGTTTCTCAAACTGTGAGGCGTGCCTTCTTAGGGGGACATGATAACCCTACGAGGGGGTGCGAA
Organism: Trichonephila clavata; assembly: GCA_019973975.1. NCBI lineage: Eukaryota > Metazoa > Arthropoda > Arachnida > Araneae > Nephilidae > Trichonephila > Trichonephila clavata. The sequence continues at coordinate 16,147 of BMAO01023881.1, read as the reverse complement.
TAAATCGGAAAGACGAAAATAAGTCACATATTTACTGAAAGGTACATAAGCTACATATTTACTGAAAGAAAGCAAAACAAAAAATACACTCATGTCCATAAATTAAGGATAATTCAGAATCACACAAAAATTGAACTCTAAAATAAAAATTTCACCTGTAGAATTATCACACACATCTTGAAGAAGAATATTCAAATTACAGGAAACCACCAGATGGCGCTTATAGTGCGTCACAATGACGAGAGTGTAAGAGAGGGGTATATAAGGAATGGTGGCAAAGAAGTAAAATTGCTCACAAGTGCTTTAAAAGCCTTTCAGTGCAATAACCGCATAGCTATGGCACAAAGGAAGCATTTGGATGATTTTTTACGTGGTAGAATTATCGGACGACTGGAATGTGGACGTACCCAGCTGGAAGTATCCGAGGGACTTGGAATCGCCCAGAGTGTCATCTCCAGGCTTTGGCAACGATTCCAAGATGATGGTAATGTGAGTAGATGTTACAGCACAGGTCGCCCCGAGTTACAACGTCGAATGAGGACCGGTATTTGGCAGTTACTGCCAAAAGAAACAGACGGAGCACAGCATCAGACCTATCTCGTCAGCTCTCTTCAGCTACCGGTACGACAGTTTCAAGGCAGACCGTGTACAGACGCTTAGGGCACATTGGTCTATATGCTCGTAGGCCTGTCAGATGTGTTCCCCTTACCGCATCTCACTGTCGCCTGCGATTAACCTGGAGTAGAGAGCATGCATTGTGGACACCGCAACAGTGGTCTTGTGTGATGTTTTCCGACGAGTCCAGGTTTTGTTTGCAGTCTGGTTCTCGCCAGACTTTCATATGGAGAGCGCCATGTAACCGTTACCACCAAGAGAACACCATTGAACGACACCGTTACGGTGGTGCAGGATGGCTCGTTTGGGGAGGAATTATTCTTGGTTCCAGAACTGACCTGCATGTTCAGAGTGTAACGATGACAGGCCACATCTATCGGGATATCATTCTGGAACAACATGTACGTTTGTTTCGGGGTGCCATGGGAGCTGAATTTCTGTTTATGGATGACAACGCCCTTCCTCACCGCGCAAACATTGTAGACGAATGCCTTCAATCGGAGGATATCACCCGTATGGATTGGCCAGCATACTCGCCGGACTTGAATCCAATAAAGCATGTGTGGGACATACTTGGCCGACGAATTGCAGCCCGTCAACCCCCTCCCACCTGTCTACCGGAACTTCGGAGGGCATTGCTTGATGAGTGGTGTAATATTCCCCAAGATCAGATTGATAATTTGATAATCAGCATGCGTAGGCGTTGTAAGGCTTGTATTGCATCGTCCGGGAGGCATACTCCGTATTAAACATCATACTAACCCTGTTATACTGATTTTTGTAAATAGGTTCTTTTTTGAAATTTGCTCCAGGGAGTAAAAATCATAATTTTTATTAATTATGTCAAACATATAGATAGCATCTTTTTTGCTCTTTACCTTTTGTTTAATAAATAGACTTTACAAATAAGTCAAATTTGTTTTGCTTCTGTCTCTTTCCTTGCCTGAACTTCATTATCCTTAATTTATGGACATGAGTGTACTTTCTGACATAATAAAAAAAATAAAATACACACTTACACTGATATAATATGCATATAAATGAATCAGCACTTTACAGTGTATTTGATAACTAGTCTGTCAATTCTAAGTTAACAACAAGTTTAATAATTCCTAGTGACTCCCACGGGCTTGTCATATACAAAATTTAATACTTATCAGTATAATTTGAACAGTTTATGATTAAAATCTCGCGTATTGTAGCTTTAACGTCAAAGTACATTATTATTGCATTCAATACATCGTTATTGTATATGAAGACGGGTGTGATGAAAATTATGACTTAAAAATTTTGGATCACAAATATTGAAAGTTTGAGAAACACTGGCATAATGAGATTATTTTCCTTTTTAAATGTAGGACTACGTTCTATGTACTACGTTCTTTGTAGGACTATGTACTTTGTGTTTGTACGTACTACACACCTCTCCCCACACTTCCATTTTATTAGATATCTAAATTTGTTAGGAATGACTTACTCAGAGTTAGCATTTTCGAAATCAAATAATATTCATGTCCAAAATAAAGGTCACAAATATGTTTTTCGTCATAATTTTAAAATACCTCCAGTAAAACTGATATAATTTGTATTTTATATATTTTGAACAAAAGGTAGTATACAATATCAACCTTCAGTTTCGAAAAAGTTGTTCTCGATGCTAGTTTTTCGAAAACTATTGGATTGAGACCATTCAAGCAAATAGGAATTTTGCCTCCAGTTTTGTGAATATTGCATTAAAATAAACAAGTTAGCTTTGTGTGTGTGTGTTTGTATTGAGAATAACTTCTCATAATCGTTCAGAGTATTCCTTGAGATTAAGAGCCATTGGCAGGCTTGAAGCTGGCCAGTCTCAAGCAAAGGTATCCCGATGGTTACAACGGACCCGAACAAAAGCGGTTTACCGGTTATAGAATTCATTCCAAACAAGTGGTACTATCACCAGGAAAGTCGACCAAGTTCGCCACAGAGCATCTGCATCAGCACAGGATGGAACTTCCAGGCAAACATTCTACAACCGTCTTGCAGAGACTAGCCTTTACCCCCGGCGTCCAGTCTAGTGCATTCATTCCTTTGACTGCCTCCAGCAAGAAAGACTGAATGTAGTGGAGCTAGAAACATCAGTTGTGGGCACTACAAGAAGAGGAGCGTGTTCTTTTCAGAGATGAATCAAAATGTGATAGACAAAGTGATTCTCTTCGAGTCTTCACCTGGAGAGAAAATGGAACTCTCTTTCATTATTCCTATAAGTCAAAAATCGAAATATTTGGTGGTAAAGGAATCCTGTTGTGTGGTGGTATAGAGTATTGGGTAGTCGTACACTACTTTTCGTTTTTGATGCGGGAACTGTCAACTCAAAGCGGTATAAGGATGAGATACTGAAAGCCTGTTGTGAGGTTTTTCTGGGAGCTTTGGACTCGGACTACATTTTTGTGGACGAAAATGTGCGGTTACACAGAACTCACGTTGTTGATGAATTTCACGAAGGAGTGAAAATTCGCCGTATGAATCAACTCTCGAGGTCCTTGGATCACAATTCTATTGAATATGTTTGGGATGGTCTGGGAAAAGCCCTTTCTCTCAGCGTAGCTCCCCTCTCAGGACCCTCCAGGAATAAAAAGTCCTACTTTTAGAAAAATGGGCTTTGTTGCCACAAATTCGTATTGACACGCTCATTAATTGTATGGCAGCTTGTTCTGAGGCCCGTATAGCAATTCACAGTGATTGGTTACACTCCGTATTAGACAGATTTTTCCTGAGTTAAAATGATTTATATCTCGGATTCATAATTTCACACTTTTTTAAATGACTTGTATCTTAATTCACAGTTAATATCTTTTCCATATTGTTGTGTTGCTATATTCTTTCTCACTTTGTAATACGTCTTTGGGCCGAATTTAGTGGTAACAAAATAAATATAGTTCATTAGTTTTCAAAGATTTTGTGCTTGTGACCTTAATTTTGGACATGAATGTACATCGTTCGGCGATCATTATGCAAAAAGTATTAAAATAAGTTCGATTACTTCATGTTTTTTTTCGTTATAAAATGTCTTTTGTGGGCACTTAGGTTTGTGTAATTATCATAAATTATTTATTTAGTTTTTCTTAACATAAATGTTTAATAGTTGATCTTTTATTTTACTTATGTTTTCAGTTGATATTTCCTGTGTAAAATTTCTGTTAGAAAAGCGATTTTAATAAAAAAAAAATATTCCTTTATAAAGTTCGTAGAGCTTGAAGTCGTTCTTGCTCAATTTGGAACATCGTCTAATCCCTTTCTGTTTCGGAAATGTCGTACTAAAAGTTTTAACCCAAAATCTTCTTTAGATCTACAATGAACTTGATTCTTAGTTATACGCATATTGAATTATTCAATCATTTGAAATCCAAACGAACTAGATTCAAAAACACCACTCGATTGAAATATTACCGATCAGGAATTCGGTATCACAAACACGAGGTAAACGGTAACGGTTATACATTTGCGTGGAACCTTAGAGAAATTTCTATCATCTACTCATCATAATAAGTAGAAAAAAATAAGAATAATTTGCTGAAATGTTGCATAAAAATATAAAGCAGTCCACAATGGCAACAACGCTGGTGTAGGGGTGAGTGGGAAACCACTCATCCAGTTGATTTAGTTAATGACGTCACATCTCTGACAACCACGCCCGTCTTTCAACCGGCTGCCGCATCTCGACGGAACGAGGGGAGAAAAGGGAGGAAATTCTTTAACATCAAAGATTAAAGAGAATATTATTTTTAAGTCCGTTACTCATTACCTCTTAAATATCTGCGAACGGTTATTGAAAGGAGATTTTAAATAACCACTAGGAAAAAAGTAAGAAAAGGTGGAGAAGTTTAAAATAGGATCAAGTTGTCACACTAACCGCATGCAAAAGCTTGCATGGAAGGGGGTAATAATTAGAGGGAATGAAGTCTTGCAAAAAAAACGAGTGATAAATAATTTAATTTGTACAAATACGAGATTACACACACACCTTTGTTTAAGATTTTGATTTGATTTGATTATTAGAGTCACTCGCGCGTGCGCACATTGAAGCTACTATAGGATTATTAGCGACGGACCTTATAATTTTGAAACATGATCAAGTGATAATGACACCTGAGTTGACATCCTACTCTCCAAACTTCCATACTATGCGGATATGAGACCTTAGATACTCTTTATGAGGGTCTTAGTTAGCATCAGGATTCGAGACCACAACTCGAATGAAACACCAGCCACGAGGTAGAGATCATGACATTCTGCTTCCACGGTCACAAAATTAATGGCTCAAAGACGATATTTAACTAATTGCGTCTAACGTTTTTCACAACAAAATAATCAGAAATGGATTTGAAGCTTAAGAATTCTTACAACAGATTTTTAAACTAGTCCAGGAACGATATCAAAAGATAAGTAAATTAGAACACGTGCATTCTTGGACACACAAAGAAATGAATTATTTTATTTCATTTATTTTTGAATCAATATCGTTCTACAGTTGATAGTGGAGATCCTCGTACTCTTGAACGAAGTCAATGGACGAGGCTGATATATGAGCTGGTCCATAGTTCTAACTATCACAAACCACTAAGTGGCTGTGTTAGCAGAGTGGTCATGTTCGCTAACTCGTGGTGGGCGTTGTCAATCACTGATTCGAAACCTAGAGCCAATGAAAACCAGTCCTGTAGAAGGGCTGATGCACGTTAAATATGCCGATGCTCAAAGTCAATCCGTTGGCGTGGTGTGAAAAATCGAAGAGGGGATGAGAAGCTCAAGTGTCGTACTCATCACTTGACCATGGTTCAAAATTACCAAGTCTGTCCCTTATTGCACTCGTGCTGCTTCAAATTGAGATATATATTAAAATCAAATCACAATACACCAGTGCGCCGCCCATCCGTATAGTGGTCAGTGAAGCTGACTGCGGTGCCGTAGGGACTGGGTTCGAATCCCGGAGAAGGCATGGATGTTTGTGTTGTAATCCTTTCTTCTGTCTGTGTTGTATGCCCCCGTGTTATACATTGCGTGGTGCACGGGGTTTATAAATGTAAAAAAAAAAAAAAAATACACCAGTGCTTCTCAAACTTTCTGTACTGGGGACCCGATTTTCAATAACAGTTTTCATCGCGCCCCCCTTTATACAATAGCAATATATTGAATTCAATAATAATGTACTTTGTCGTAAAAATCTACAATACGACTTTAATTATAAGCCCTACAAATTATCAAGATAAGGATTAAATTTTGTACATAATTTTATTACATGCCTATAGGGTCGCTGGTAATTATTAAATCTGTTCTTAGCTTATTATTGTTAAATTAATTATGAAATACATTGTGCAGTATTGATACATTTATAAGTGTATTATATCAGTGTAAATGTGTATTTTATTTTCTATTTTATCAGAATGTATTTTGTTTTATTTCCTTTCAGTAAATCAATAAATTTTTTTTAAATAATCTTTTATTTCCGACTTTTCCTTATGGACTAGTTCTACTTTGTAAGCAACAACATTGAGTGGAAACCTCACTTACTTCCGGTGTAATGTTAATCTATGTGAAAACATCGAAATTCAACTGAGTTTTTCAAAGTTCTAATGCAAGTTTTTGAAACTTTTTTGAGCTATATGGATAGAAGATTATCTGTAGATTTCACATTCGGAATTTTATATTATTTCTTTCAGTATCTTTTCTAAAATATCTTTTTAATTTTTTAGCTCAAAGCAATGGCGATTTTGCATTAACAGGAAAAAGAAAAGGGTACTAATGACTGCAGCACCCCCATAGTAAGCTTTACGGTAGAACTTTCTATAATAAATTAAACTCTAGAATTGAACTGAAGATAAAAATGTCTTCTAGTTAGCATTTTTAAGAACTATCGAACCGCCTTCTACCACACGAATTCGAAATGATATTAATTCCAGAAAGCTATGCCGCAAGGTGGACGAATAAATTTTCGCAGGATCCAAATCGGCAATAATATTTCATTATTGAAAATAATCGATTGAATTGAAACTTCTTTGGTGATTGAATATAATCGATTGGAAAGAATATTGTTTTCTTTTCTGAAAATGAAACTTACTTTCCTACTAGTGTGCCTTTTTAATGCAGGAAACCCCCAAAAATGGCTTGTACTCAGTCAGGTTTTAAAACTTTCCTCGTAAGCAGCAATGTTGCGTTGCTGGTAAGTTTTGTATTAATTTATTTTCGATTCTCATTACTTTTTATTATTAATGGATATCTTTCCGCGTGTAAAAACTGGATAGACACAAAATATAATAACAAAATGCATTTTTGAATTGTTAAAGATAATTTACTTAATGTACAAAATTTAAAAGATTACTTTTGGGTTATTTTTTAATTGATTATATTCTTACTAATGTGTATAGAATATCGTTCTTAATAAATAAATCATACAAATCTAATAATTCTGGGATCATTTATTGTCTTGTACAATGTTGTAGTCCACGCTGTTTATATCTGCGGTTCTTTATTTTTAATACTAATTAATTAGCTGTACACAAAAAACATAAATATATTTCTTTCTCATAAAAAAAATATAATACAGAACAAATGCAAAAACAGAGGGTACTAATTTGGTATCGGCCCACTACTTATAAATTATTTTAAATTTTCGCCAAGTTGAGCAATAACATTAAAAAAAAATTGTTATCTTGATTTCTATTGTTTGGTACTCTGCTACAATATTTACATATATGATCGTCATTTTTAATTTTTATTGTCGTTAATCGACTTTCTTAAAACTTTAACTATTTGTATATTGTGTTCTGTTACAGTTTTCGTGTTCTATTTTTGCAATTTCTTTCTACTGGATAATGAAAATATTGGAAATAATTGGCGAGTACCAGAATCGCCTTTTAAATGAAAATGAGGGTTTTGCGTTTAATTATTACTGAACGATACGTTTACTAAATTCGCACTTTTGGGCAATTTTACCTTCGGGTCACTTCGTCTCGATTAAGACTCTGATTTCGGCCTTTCTGAAATCTGATAAATATGGTAGACGTAACAGCTGTTGTTCAAAAAAGGAATAAACTGGACGGTTAAATATTTTTAATTGAGAATCTTACGGTACGAATTTGCGCTTCCATTATAATAAATCTGTTGGGTAGAATTCTTTTTAATAATTTAATAAATTTCATTTTTTTTCACATTCTACTGTAAGTTTTTCCTACTAATATCTTCTCTCTATCGGTCTTAAATTTTAAATTTTTACGATATCCCTTTTTTTTAAAAAAAAATATTCTTTCTGCATTTAGCAGTTCCTCATTCTGTTCTTTTATCCTGGTACTCGAACTTTTCAGCGCCACTTTAAATTATGTTGTTGCTTCTACCATCTGATCGACAGTAACATCAGATCAAGGTCCACGAAATTCATCGCGACTAAGGGCTAGATTTATACGCCGTCGTTAGCCTTAGCACCATACAGGTGACAGTAAAATTATGTTTTTTCCAACCCAATTTTGAGGGAGAACATCCTGGAAGGGTCAGGGGCCTCCACCTCCCTTCCCCTTCCAACCTCACGAGAGGATTTGCGGCTCTATGGCTATTTAGAGTATCTCCATGCCGCAAAAAAGCTATAGATTTACAAACATCCATGGGTTGCACTTTTAATTGTCAATGAAAGTAAATTTCTTGTTTTTTCACTTTTAGAATTTGTGTTTTAAATCGTAATTCTATTCCCCTCTCTTGCTTCAAATTTCAATCACTTTTTTTATTCTTTACAATTCGTTTTAATAGCTCTAAGCACATCTTGGATAAAAAAAATTTTAAAAATACTTTTCTTCTAAGACCTGTTTATCTGGTAAGCACCCCGATGAATTAGTTAGAGTATTTGAACCTATATAAGGCAAATGATCTATTAGAAACAAGTCGGTTAATATTTTCATACCGCAAAGAAACCTTAAGTTTTTCTTGCCTGTATATTTCAACAAAAAATCAAAGACCTTTAGTTTAACCAATTATCGAATGAAAGCTTCTCTAATTTTTTCAGTTCGTTGGATTATCACTTTCCATTCTGGGTGTAAAAATGAAACAACTTCTATCTGCACTCTTGCTGACAGATGTGCCACTGATCGCCCAGTCAGTGAAAGCAGTCATAGCTACAGGTGTTTTCATCTCGGTTTCTGGAATAACTGGCATAGGAGGTGCATATTCAGAAATCTTATGGTTACTCCTTCTGGTCAGTATTTTGTATTTTACAGATATATTACTTTTTCGTACTTGTGTATTATACGTCGAGCGATTTCGTCGAATCGAAAGATGTCGTCCAATACTGTCATTGAATATGTGTGTGAAATGTTTGCCACTATATTAGCTGCACATCGTGGCATTTGGTGACGTCTTTTGATTTGACGAAACTGGTCGGCTATACAATACGTAAATACCTTTCTTTTCCATCTGTATTTGTGAAAGCAGATATTTTAAAATTTTCTGAAAACATTATGGAAATAAAATTTGAACTCTATGGGTTATTTTACTTGAAATGTAACTTAAATGAAGGTAATATTAGGAGATATGTGATAAAATAAATTTCCTGTAGTACAAAAACTCATCCATTATATATGATGCAATTGTTATTAGAACAGGTCAAAAACCCTGAAATTAAGATCTAAAGATGCAAATTTTTGAAAAATTGATAATTCTAAAATATTGAATCGGTGAAGATTTCTGCAAAAAATTCTTAATGGAATTAAAACATTAATTTGATACCTATATCAGTATCAAACCCTATTTTTTATAGCTATTGTTTAAAAACTTACGAAGATTTGTTCAATTTTGATTAACATAACCTACAAATCTTGAATACTATGCTCCCTGACTTACGGAATACAGATTCTAATACTCTTGTATTATCCGTACACCATTTGTATATGTATCTAAAAAAATCTCGCACTCTTTAAATAGCTTAACAATTTAATGTTTTTAAAATTTTATTAAAGCATACGACTCGGGTTTGTAATAAATTTTATAAATTTTAAACGGCAATAAAACACGATTCATAGGTTTCTTAACGTTTCAAGAAGGCATAGGATACAAAAAGAATTTTCCAATTGACCAATATTTTGCATTTTTTTTGCAAACCCGTTTTAATACCAATGGTCAAAATTTCTTTCATTGCTATTACTTATCAATGTGCGGAAAATGGACAAGTTAATGTTCTGATTCCAGACTTCTCGGATATCGGCACCTTGTCGGATCAATGATTCCCACGGTACCGATTTTGAGAGCAAAAGATGGTCCTGCATCATATTAAACAAGAAATCCTAATATAATGGCTCTTCAGTGTGTATTTTGCTTGGCACATCTTATTTATAAGAGATCTAACGTATAATTGACATTAAAAGGATCCATTAAAGTAGAACTACAATTCAGTTTTGGAAAATCCAATTTGTAATTGTTTTCTCTAAATCTCAAATTTAAATATGCCAACTGGAACACTTTGAAATAATTAATATTCTATTACGGTAGCCCCATGAAAAAATTTTAATGTTTAATGAATTCTTTTAGCATTACACTGATATGAAGCAAACTAAAATAACTAGAAATATCTTGTATTATACCTTTTAAATAGCAAAATATACAGCACTTAAGGTATCCGAACACGTTGAAAATGACCAAATTCAGTCAAGACTGATATTTTTTTATTTTATTGAATAGAGCTATCTTTTGACTTTACGAAACATACTTTGTTTCTACACTACGTAGAGGCCAAGTTACAATCAATTTTATAAATTTAGAAAAACCAGAAGTGGGTTTTTGATGTACCAGAAGGGGGCATTTAAATTGCTTAATCTATCATGGCGAGTCTGATAACTCAAAATATTATGAATGAATTTCTATAAAACTTTTTGAACCTCATATTTATGTTATTTTCTAGAGAATGTACTAAAATATTTTGTATTGTATGAATGCTTTTTGAGTTATGGCTTGTTATTTAAATGTTCTCGTAAAAAAATGCAAAATTTATGTTTACTCAAAAACTCTAAAATTTTCAAATTTTAATAAAAAATTAAAATTTTAGTACATTTTCTAAATAAATGCATATAATTTGTTTTAGTATTACTTTTACTAATATATGTTTATTACTTTGTTCTCTGCTTTCAAGTTTTACAGAAATATTGCTAAAATTTCACTTACAATTGTGATTTTTGTAAAATTCAGGTAATTTATTTTAAATTTTCATAGTTAAATATAGTAATATTTATTGGTATTGAGTCCTAAAAGAACATTTATAATGTTTTAGCATGCTATTTTGTTAAAAAGTGCTCCCAACGTGTTCGGACACCTTAACAGTAAAGCAAAATTAATATTCTTGTATATTCCTATCTAGAAAGAATTTTCACAGATAAGTCTTTTTTAAAAGTAACAAGGAGGTTTCAAGATCTTGGTATAGGATGGTAGATTTAGTTTCCCTGTTGAAAATATATGGTTATTGGGACCATTACTCAATTTTTTAGATACTTGTATTGAAGATACTACTCACTAGTTAAATTCAATTCTATAGCAAACGATTATACGCAATGGGCTTGGCGAAGCAGCAGCGGATCGGTGTTCCTCGTCATTAGGAGCCGGGTTCGAGTTCGTGGAGGGTGAATAACTTTTTGTATGTAAAAATAGACGATAGAAAAGATATTTAATGGAGTTTAAATAAATTTTAATGAAATATCTTTAATGACAAGAAACCTTAGTTTTATTTGCCATTATCATTCGTATATGTACTGAATAATAATTATTGCAAAACAATAAAAGCATTTCGCAAGAAGACTCGTTAATCGTGCTTGTAAACAATAAATTATGAGGAAACAATAAAACATTTAAATTCGCAATAAACTGATTAAAGTATCCGACTGACCTAAAATTGTAAATTTTGCCAAAAATTCAAAAAAAAAAATTTTGCGATTTTATTTTATAGACCATCTTATTAGCTTTATAAAAATACCAAATTTATTATTTTCCGTTCACTAGAACAAAAACTACAATCGTTTTAGTAAAAGCATATGCCATTACTTTAAGCAAGATGTCGTGGCCGCGGTAGCCAAGTGATCTAGACATCGGATCGTGACTAGCGTATCATGAGTTCGATCCTAGTACCACTGAAGACCCGCCGTGTAGGGAAGCGATGCACGTTAAATCTGTCGAGTGCTCAAGTGTCCTTTGGTGTGGTGTGGTAGTTAGGAGAGGGGAGTGCCAGCTCGGGTGTCATCCGCGTCACTTGACCATGGTTCAAAATTACGCGGACCGTCCCCAAAAGCCCTCGTGTAGCTGAACAGTGGGACGTTAATATTCACTCACTTAAGCAAGATGTCATACTTTAAAACGCGTTTTACTCGAAATGTGTTTTTTTGAAAATGCTCAAAAACTTTTAGAAATAACTAAAGTTTTTTGTGTATGTTCTGTATAATAGTGTTTTAACCTTCAGATTTGTCAATCACTGTTTTATTACAAAATTTACAGTCCTTTATGTTAATATAGTCATTTTTTTAAGCAATTTCATATAATAAACTAAGACAAAGTGCACTGTTTTTTGTAAAAATTAAAATGTCTCTTATCCTGAAGGTCATTTCAAAAATGAATAACATATTAACACAAGAATTGAACATTTGTTCATAAACTTTTGGTACAGAATGTGCCCTGTTTGTTATTTTTTTTAATATTTACCAATTTTTTCCCCACATTTCAGTAATAATTTCTTTTTCTCTTCTTAATTTTTGCATATTTTTGTTAAAATATACTAAACAAATCTAAAACCGACAAAAAATTCCCCATATCTCCATTTTTTTTTAATTTGTCGCAAGTAGTCAGATACCTTAACAATCACAGCATACAAATGACTAGCTTCTTACCCCTCATTGTCCGTACAATGGTGAAACATGTCATAAGAGCGAATGAAACATAATTTCGAAAAGAATCGAAGCATTCCATTACGTGTAATTGTTCGCTATGGAACTGAATTTAACGAGTCAATTGTATCTTTAATTGCAAATATCTAAAAAATTAAGTAATGCCCCCCATGACCATATATCTTTAACAGGGAAGCGAAATCTACCATCCTACAAAAATTACAAAACTCCATGACCCCAAGACCTTGCACTCTCCTTGTAAATCAAGATTTTTTTTAGGTTTTTAAAAAATATTTAATATCAAATTTTCATTTTGCATTTCTTTATCGCCATGAAAAATCTTTACAGCATCTCATCACCCTAGGAATTATTGTTGCGATGGAATTCGGCTTAGGTGTTACACTTTTGATTGTGTGGAAAACAGTAAGTACACTTTGAATCATTTTATTTGTTTGCATTTCTAAAATAAAAGCATAGCATTTACCACTAAAAGACTGTACTTAAGAATTTCGAAAATTCAAGTTGGGGGATAAATGATCAGATTTTCTCTTGACTGATGAACACTGGCATAAGCATGTTAGAGCATGTTGCAGTGCGGTAAAGTCATGACTTGCATGATCAATGGTAGTAGAGACCAGTCTTCAGCTAGAAACATGATTCTATTGAAAATTATCAGAGGAAATTACGGAAACTGTCGTTAAACACATCAAAGCTTTGAAGCCCACTTGGGGCCATAAAGAATTTTGTAGGCAGGCTTAATCTTTCTGATTTGAAACTACACAATAAATTGTCAATATTCCGTTATGGGCCCTAATACGACATTAATTGATCAATTTATTTCTAAATTTAAAAAAAAAAAGATTTCTTTCGAAACTAAATTATTTTTATGAAAAAGTGAAGTGTCAAACAACTACAGAAATCCTTCATGAGTACAGCAAATTGGTTTAGTCTTTTGTATTGAAATTAAATTCAGCATTTCCAGATTTAAAATAATCATCCTGGCGAACTCGTTTAATTGTTTCTGCCAGTAAAATCCCGTGGCCGCAGTAGCTTATTGGTCAAGAGGCTCAAGTGTAGTATAGGGGGGCCCCAATGGTTTTGTCGATTTTTCTTTGCATTTGGCGACTTTTATATAGAAATTATGGTGAGATAACGAATTTATTCTGGCTTCCAGACACCTATCTCTAAGTGAAGTAGCTTAGCGATCGATTTTGAATGCCAAAAAGAAATTGACATCGCCAAGGGCCCCCACCCCATACTACACTTTAAACGGTCAAGGTAACGGACTTGTGGCCGGCGTGTTATAAGTTCGAGCCTGGTACCGCTGAAAACCCGCCGTGTAGGGAGGCAATGCACGTTTAATCTGTCGATGCTCAAACGTCCTCCCGTTGGTGTGATGCGGAAAAGGGGTTGCCAATTAATGTGTCATGCTCGTCACTTGGAGATGGTTCAAATTACGAGTTCCGTCGCCAATGCCCTCCAGTATCTGAATAGTGCGACGTAAATATTCACTCACACACGCGTTAAAAAAAATTGCGAGTTTAAAAGTTGTTACGCTGGATTGGTGTGGTAGTTTGAAAGTTAAGTGCCAACTCAGAGTCGTTCTTGTCACTTGTCCGTGGAATATTACGACGTCTATGGCTACCGTGTATTCACATCATTCCTAAGTCCCTAGAGTCGGCCCTGTGCAGTTGGATCCACATTGTTGCTTATAACATTTCATTCAGCATAGAATGTGCTTTTAGGTTTGCCGGCTATGTGCTTTTAGAAAGAAAATTGCTGAATAAATTGATTCAAATGATCATATGCTAAAAGTGTTTAAAATTTTCCTATTCATATCTTTAATGAAGAGAACTTGTCCTTACAGTAATTACTATCATTTATTGCATGTCATGGTTATAAAAAAATATTCTGTAGCTGTATTGCTTTATATATTAAATAATTTTCATTTTTTTTTATTTATGCTATTTTCAAAAACGCTTTTAATACCTTATATTATCACTATTTGTAATATTTTATATTAAAATGAGGACACAATTTAAATTTTCAAATCGGAAAAAAATAGAAAAAACCAAATTTGGGCTAAAGTAAATAAGGATGGGAACGTATTGCAAAAAAACATTAATATACTTTGACAATTGACGAAGGAAATTTTACATAAATTAGGTTACATAAGCAACTTAAGAATCTTTGGAAAAGGGAGCTTCGGTGCCGATTATAGACCTAGGTTCCAAGTAAAATCAAGTGAAGCCGAAAAAATCAAAGTTATCGAGTACCGTATGATTTGAGGAAAGTAAAATATGTTTGTTACAATAAAAAGCCTTGTTAATCATTTTGATTTAAGAGCATCTACAATAAAATACAAAGATTTTTTCACTATAAGCTCACATTTCTGCTTATGCTTCTAGGTTGAAAACTATGTTTCAAGCTTGGAGTGCGATACAGTGAGTATAGAACTTTCATAATTTTTAAATTATGTTGACTCTTAACTATTTTTTTTACAGTGATCAATGTATTTCAGGATTGTGCTGCTACACTAGACAGTTTGGTGCTGGATTATGCATTGCCATCTGCTGGTCTTATGCTAACTATAATCATTGTGGAGGTAAATAGTCCGGTTTTTCTATATACGTAAAATAGTGCTTGGTGTTGTATAACGATCTTGGAGAAAATTAAGCTGTTTTTGAGAAATCGCTTAAATTGTAAATCTGAAATACTGACTGCGTATACTCTATATATTTTCATTTACTGGAAACCAGCGGCACTGTTTCGCTTTTGCTAAGTTTAGGACATATAAATAAATTAAATAAATCCAATTGAAAGTTGACAACTTTCTAAATTTTTTTCTAAAAAAATGACAAATTTGTGGAATTTTTTTTTGTTCAGTTACTGTTTTCCCCCCTCAGGTTGTTAATCATTTACTTGCCTATGGGGATCCTATTTGGCATTTACTTTTTGTATTTGAGAAATTGTGCGTAAAATGCTTTTTATTTCGACATAAAACAAAATAACGAAATAAAGGCACAATAATGTCCTCTTTGACTTTTCCATTTTACCTATACTTCAAGTTTTGTAATATTACCAATGAATATTGTGTTTAATAAAAACAAGTAATATGAAAAATTTTTTAAAGTCTATTCCTATGTAGGTTAGCAAAGAAAATTCTTTTTTTTAGTTGCATTTTATTAAATAATTACAATTAATATAAATGTATATATACATAATGACAGAATCCCAATATTAAGTGGCGAAACACCTTTTAAATTAACATCGAAAACTTTTTAACCACATTAAATTTGTAATTATATTTTAATTAAAGCTGAATATAATAGGTAACAATTTATCTTAAAATCAGTGTAAAAGGAATGCTAACGTCTAACTAGCATGTAATGTGATGCAGATTAAGTTGAATCTTAATCACAAGATTAACAAATGCTTTTTTATCCAATGGTGCCTGCCATCTAGAGAAATAATATCGACTGAAATATACATCTTAAACTATAATTGAATTTAAAACTGCATTAACATCAAGTGTCATCCACTACGTTTTAAAAAATGTTTCAACTTGAGTGGAAGAATAAAACGAATTTATTAACTTTTGAAAGTTTGAACTGTATATAGAGAGTGGGAACTAATAGAACTGAAAAAAATGAATA